>JAAEAF010001555.1:0-23889 GCA_011037195.1 Triatoma infestans | reverse complement strand
AACCCACACCCACACCCACACACCACACCCACACCCACACACACCATGGCGATCTACACAAACACACACACACATACACACCCAAACATAAAATACAGAGACCATCTCTAAAACCACCTTTTGGACCCACAGGACCTCAAACCATGTGTTTCGGTGAATACTTAATTTCGAAAATTTGACATGATTGCAAGAAGTAATAATATACCAATGTGTCGGAAATAATTTTAAAAAATCTTCCAAATTCAATATAAATAATTGTTAACTACGGGCATTGTTAATGATACGAAACGATGGTTGGCAGAGGCCGAAGAAAAAACTTTTCAACTTTGAGAAAAAGTATATTTTTCGACATGTCGGACATGTTTGATGGCTCCTGCCAACAATCGGTTTGCTTGTATTATTTCAAATTTAATAAACATTCGTAAATTCCTACCTAAAATAAATCAATATTTGAACTATTTGAACAAATTTAATGATGGGGCAGCTTCTTGTTCCAGTACATTCTCCACCCTTTACTGTAACTAGTAAATTGCAATTTTTCTAACATTGTTTTCCAGTTTCTCCACTTTGAAAGGAGAGATATTTTCTCCCCTAGACAGTCAGCGTTCGGAGAAATTTATTTGCATTAATATTAAATTATGTTTAGCGCAAAAAATATTTAAAAATAAGTAAATAACGATTACATAAAAGAGGAAAGCAGATGTTTGTTCCCATAAAGTGGCATGCATTGAATTTTATAATAATTAATATATTAGAAACAAACATAATGGAGGTAGCAGTGCAGGTTGTTACACCTGGATAGTTACCCAATAAGAGAAATGATAGCTGTTGCGGCACACCCCACTTCTTTTTATTTATTTATTTATTTTTAGTTAGGACAAAACAGAAGGGTCTTAACACAACTACATCACCACCTGTTCTCTCTGTGTGTGTGTGTGTGTGTGTTTGCCTGTCTATTGGAAAGCAAAGTGGTAAAAGGTTTGATGAACTTTGGAAGGTTAATGACGTTCTAAGGTGTGTTTGTCTGTCAGTACGTGTGTGTCACACGCGGTGGCGGTAAGAAGAGTGAAAAGAAAGATGAGGGTCCTCTAGTTGTACATGTGTGAAGGACCCCAGAAAGTGTTCCACAGACGAACGTATGGTCGATCAGCTACCACCCTGGCCCAAGGTTTTCTTCACTACTTATCTTGTCTCTTTATCTCAATGTAAGACTGATATCTAAATTACGTCTTCAATATAAATTAAAAATTTATTTTTATTTATGAAATTATCGAATAAAATGAAACAATCTGTTGTAAGGCTCATAAATTTTCGCTTAATAAAAAATAACAGAAACTTGGATACAAAATAAGTGTAGGAGGTGTTTCCAAAAAAATATTTTCAATAAAAGTAATAGATTTCTATTGATGCAGTAAGGTTTCAAGTTTAAAACAAAACCAGGAAAGCTCACAAACCTAGTGGAATATCGCCTTCCCCTGGGATTATCGCCTTCCTATGTTGGATTTCAATCGAAACCTTCATATAGACTGTGATGGTTTCCCCTTTCTGCGATTTTTGTTTTTGAGAATATTTTGTTCACAGACAGACAAATATATACACGTGTAATATAAGCTATTAATAATATATTAATTATTAATAAATGGAAAACAACAAATCTGCTGTAAAATACTCTGATACTTGACTTTCTCTTATGTTTCTCAAACGAAAATTTTATTTTAATTTTAGAATTATTAAATTAATTTGTCTTTAATATTGGGGTTCTAAAACATAATGATGTAACGTCTCAGAGAGACTTTAGAACCCTCAGTTATTCTGGAATTTTCTGGATTTTTTTTTTAAACAAAAGTTTTAAACCTGTTCATACGTGGAAGTCAACAAGTGAAACTTGTGATTGACGAATTTTGTTTAAACCCAAGCAATTGATCATTTAACATATCTGAACGGAATAACAATTTCGTGCTTCCTACGATTAGTTGTTTTCGAATTATTCGGTTTACACAAGCTTTTCGCATTCTTTTCGAACTCATGCTAACCTCAACAAAATTTGATGAAAACATCACACGACTTTCAATATATTAATATAAATATAAAATTGGTAAATAGTTTTCAAACTTGACATTTACTCAAACATTAATTGTCTCAACGTAGTAGGTAGGGTTCTCTCAGCATATGGCAGGTATTAGTTGTATCCAGAAGAAAGTGTGCAGGGGTATTAGTTGTATCCAGGGATTTAACAGGGGTCAATGTCGCCAGTCCCCCCCCCCCCATTTCTCTAGAAAAATTGTAAAGTTTGTGCTGTCCGAGACGATGTGAGTTGCGCATCGACTGGGCTCTTCTCGTTCATGAGATATAAAAATTTCTCGAAATAGGGCCTCTTAGATGTTATTTTGAAATAGCAATGACGTCAAATATTCCTTTGTGCTCTTCTTATTTGTTTTAATAAACAAAAAAATCTGGTAAAGCATTTTCAAGTTAGACACATCGCAAATCTTCACTACTAACTGACAGATTGTCTTCAATCTTAGATTAAAACTAATTCTTTTGTTGTCCGTAACCGTGATAGGTATATATATATATAATTAGTAATTAGCATTCCAATTAATGAAAGTCTTTTGCCTTGTTCACGAGAAAGTAGCGAAAAATAAAAAAATATTCTGTAAAGTTGCACATTCCGTTAACCGACTATTTCCAACTGATATTTTTACTTACGTCACCTTTAATTCTGCTTAGAATCATATACAGATAACCCCTGCAGGACCGGGGTTTAGAATAGGCTTGCTCCCGTCCAGGATATCGTTAGACATCACACTCCACATAGCATCTCCTCTATTCTTTCCCATTGCAATCCTCTTTCCCTTCGATGGACCCACAAATTTAGCACTAGAGGGTTATATATTCGATTCCCTGCACTTTGGGGACATAAAAACCTTTTTCCAATCAAAAGAATATCCCCTAATAATTTCATCCTCGTCCTCACTTGCTGATACGATATCTTTTGATCTTCGATACTGTGTTTGGAGATGTTAAACAAAATTCTTTACCTTTTTTTCTTTCCCTATCCCATTTTATCCACCCATAGGCGAGGAGGTGAAGATGGCTCTGGAATTGACATGAACTGCTTCTGAGACCTTTGGAAAATGGGTCATGAGATAAAGCATCCTCTCCAGGGGCGGTGTGATAGGAATGCGATACTCTAGGTTACTTTGGAGGGCTCATTATGCCCATGCACACTGAAACTTTTTTGGGATGGAGTGAGAGGAAAAGCTAAGATCTGTTGGGCGTGTCGTCCTCCTTACGAAAACACAACAACAACAACAAAAAATGGACTCTGCAGAACCTTTTTGTAGACATTTTGATTTTTGCAAGTTTGGCGCTGGACTTCTTGTTTGGCGCCGATCTTGGAGTAGAAGATATCTGTTGCCATCAGGCCTATACTGACAACACGTGGTGTAGAACGCGTGGTTGTCTGCTTCTTTCCTAGTACCAAACTAGTTTCCTCTGTTGGATTTAAACTACGCACCAGGGGGTTTATTTCTTGAATTCCTTGGGTGCATCAGCTGCACCGTGGGGACGTCACAACCATTTCCCGAAAGAAAGTGAAAACCACCATTTTCCATCCCACCTTCTTTTCTGCGGGTAATCTTTTGATTTTCGACCGGGTTTGGAGGTGTAAATCTTAACTCCTCTCCTTCTTGTCTCTTTTCTAGCCTTTTTGTTCCATCTATAGACGAGATGACCGATAGGGCTCTTTAAGGACACGGCTGATTTAAGAGAGTATTCGGAAGCAGAATGGGCCCTTGAAACCTAAGTGCATCTATTTCCTTTCGGAGGCCTTGTGATCTACAATAGAATAGAATCATATACAACTGATAGAATTGTCTATCATTTTCAGGTAATCATAATAAATCATTATGAAAAAATGAAAATTTAGTATTATAGATATTGAAAATTTTCCATTAAATAACGATAATAATATAATAAATACCTGAAATTAAGAGGGGCATAACAGCGCAAAAATTCAATTGTATTATCGTATACAGTCAAAATAGTCCTACATTTTACCGAATAATGTATGAAACAAAATCCATGCTGAAATGTAAAATCGATATGGAAGAAAACATTAATCAAACAGCCCACTTATTAACAGCAGATAAATAATTGTATTTTAATATAATTTTTTTTCTGTTCATAACCTGATCTAAATATACTGTGAAGATGCAGGTTTGACCTGCTTAAGTAAAGGTCGAAGTCCATTGGCCTCCCCTTCATGTCTTCATGTCTACTTGCTATGGATATTGAACTGTATACAGTGTTCTGTTTGTTCTGTATATAGTGTCTGTATATCTGTTCTATAGTGTGTCGGATTTGTTGTTGCATATAGTCTCAACTTTGTACTGTTCAACCTACCAAAGCGTATTCAACACTTTTATGGTTTGAATTTCATTTGAGTTGGTGGTCCGATGAAAAAACTATTTTTAACAAAAACTAGTGTAATTTTCTTATTTAAAAAAATGAGGTAAATGTATTTTTTAAAGTCATTTTTAAAATAAAATAAAAATATTATTTTTTCAATTTGTTAATGATATTATGCATGTTAATTAAATAAAAAACAAATAAAAACAAATTCTCATAAAAGAGTATAATGATATCATTTTTATTGCTTGGGATTAAGAACAATTTAATACTGTTATTAAATATTTGTATTAGATAAACGGCAGAGAGAGAGAAAGAGATAACACACACAATACGTAATGAATAATCATTGCTATATATATGTATAAATCAAATGAGAGGTTCTATTTCTGCATTTCTCAACCACAAGATGATAAATTTATCGCTATTTTCTTGCTTTCTCTTATTGATGGTAAGCGATCGTATCAAAATTTTCGAGCGTATTCAAGTTTTAACCGGCAAGGCATGTTTTGAGTACGAAAACAAGTTTTTAGCGAACAGTGTGAGAGTACTTATGTGATTGTATAACAAAATATCTCAAAAAAGAAAAGTTGCAGGTAGCTCAAACTTGATATTCCATTTCGGTACCCGCACCGCATTTGACTCGAGGATATCAGGCAAAATATCAACCGGAAGTGCGACTTAACTTTTTTCTTCAGTTTTTGCGATTTTCTCAAAGACAGCTTCAACGATTTTCTTTAAGCTTCCTATACTCTCTATATACATAAATACCTATCATTTGCATTTGAATCAATTTGCTAGAAAAATAGATTTTTGGTGTTCTGGGGACCACTATCAAGCTTTTCTCTAGAGCAGCAGTCGGCAACATTTTATATATTGCGGACCACTCAATTCGCATTTTAAAATTTTGCAGACCACTAACATAATTTTTAAAGGTTCGAATTAATACGAGCATTGAGTATGATACACATTTAATATTCTTATTTATTTATATATTAATAATTTGAATTTCAGGGCAAAATAATAATAAAATAGTAATACGTACAATAATAAATACATGTTTGTTACGTTTTATATGTGTAATTTTCTAATTCGTAACTACAAAAATTATTGTAAGATTAATAACGAATAGTATTTTATTATTTAACAATTTTTATAGTAGTGTTTTCCTTCATTCTTACTAAAATTTTTGAGTTCTGGTCCACCCAATTACCAAGGGTGCGCCGTAGTCAAATTTGATGCCTAGTCAATTGCACAGAATTCGGTATTCTTATTTTGTTACTTTTTCTATGCCGCTGACCAGTAGGGGTTAATTAAACGCCTTTGAGGAAGTGTTTTGCAAGAAGGTTGGTTTGACTGAACAAAATATCCCAATAAAGAAAAATCGCAGTAAGGTCGGACATGATATTGTTAGGAGGTACCATCACCGCATCCGAACAAAGAGTGCGATCAAATTCCTTCATCTTAAATGCCAAGTCTGCTTCTCTGAAATGCCAAGTTTGCCATCTTTGCGATATTAAACTCCATTAAATAGCAAGAAATTCACATTTGAAAATCAGTTTGTGTGGATTAGTTTACTGAGTTGTTCGGAATTTTCTCGGCGATGGCTGTAAACTTGGCAATCTGTCACTACAGATACAAACCTAGCATTTTTCTTTGAAACGTTCTCGTGCAATGATTGACTTTATATAGAAAAATTTATATTATTTGATGGTAGCTGAAATAACAGGTTTTTCCCTAAATTGCCCAATCAATCTACTGGAAGCGGCGTTCTTTAGTTTACAGTGCAGTAACATTGTCTGTGCCAAGTTCTAGAAGTCAACATATGTAGTGCAAGGCCCACTATCTTTATATCTGATTTCTCAACTGAAGTAAAACTTCACTTTGCAGAATATTTATCATTTAGAGTTATAATATAGAAACAGGAAGTCGCAATTTTCCTAAAAAATAGATTATAGAAGGGTTGCCAGAGCTACACAGTGATCTCTATTGAGTACCTGCCATGTGTACAATACAAGCGTGTTTAGTGCAACTAAAGATTTGAGTTAAAATAACAATTTTAAAAGAAATTTGTCAATTTCTTCAGTAAGTCAATCTCTTAAGAAAGAGAAAGTGGTGTGTGTGTGTTTCAGACCAGGTATTGTTCCAAATTGTTAATGAACAAAAAATTAAGAAATAAAGAACTATGAACGAAATTTTAAAAAATAACAGTCTCTCCGCAATAAACAGTATAATAAAATAAAGCCTTATTACACACTAAATTAACCTTATTGCTGTAATAAACCAAAAGTGAAGTGAGCACTTCAGAACTTCTCTCTAAATTAGTTTCTTTTTTAGTATTTCAATATTTTTTTTTTGTTAAATGTTAATTATTCTTTTGAATAATGTAGGTTAACAACCATTATTTTAAAAAAACAACACGCTTTTAACTTTTGACTTTATTTCATCGCATTTTTTTATTGATCTTTTTTCTTTGAAAAAAAAGAAGAAGCCATCAGAACGCATCCTTGTCAAGTATGCTATCAGCTGTTCCACTACAATCCATACAAATCTACTGACTTTAATCTAAGGCTAAAAATTAAATTTTGATATTTAAACTAATAGGTCAACCATGGTATTATCGGACCCTTCTCGTAAGGATGAATGAGACAAATCAGCCACACAAGGACAGCAAAGTAACTGATGCATAGACCTCCCTGAAACATAGACATAGAGGGTTCTGCAGAGAAACGGAAAAATCTGGAGTGAAACACTCATACCACTTCCACTTTCTCTTACTACATAGTCATACTACACAGTCATATTTTATTACATAGTCATACTAACAGACATATTTTACTACATAGTCATACTACACAGTCATATTTTATTACATAGTCATACTAACAGACATACTTTACTACATAGTCATACTACACAGTCATACTTAACTACATAGTAATAATTAACAAATTTTCTTCAAACCAGATTGATATTACTAGATTTCTAGTTGTCTTATTGTTGATTGATTTAGTTGTCTTAGTACTTGATTTTTTGTTGTGGGGCATCTAAAATTAAAAAAACAACTTTTTTGAGGAAGCTTCAAACAAAGCTTCCCCTGAGCCTCTCTAAAATCAATTTCAATGGAAAAAAGTTACAAACAAAAGTGATAGGTTTCTGTATGTATAGTTGGTATACCATGTTTATGAATTCTGATAGTGTCTTTAAGGAGAAAATCGGAGAAATCTGTAAAAACTGTTCAGTAAAGTCGCAGTTCCGGTCAACTGATTTTCTTCAAACTCGGTTTTATGGCAACACATTCAATTCTAATTAATATCATGTAGATGATAAAATCCTATGATAAATGAAAATAGCAATAGGAGGGGAAACCATATCCCCTCCAGATCCTCAACAGAAAGCACATCACACCCCTCCCCCAAAAACCCTGAATTTCTCAGAAAAATGTTTTAAATAGAAGTACTAGATGTATATGTAAGTAGTTTATATACGAAGGTTACATAAAATCGTTGGAGCCATTTTCGAGAAAATCACAAAAAACTGAAATATCCATTCAGTAAAGTGGTACTTCCGGTTGAGGAATTGTGACCAATAACTTGTTGTCTGATACTCGAACGGTTGTTATGTTTGAACTTTCAATTGAGCTATGCTGTTCACATGCACAGAACACAGTACTATCCGACCATTCGTCTATACTAGTATACATATATATACATATACGCACATACATAGACCATTCGACACAAACGTTTTTTTCGTACTCAGAGGAACTCAAAACATGTATTTTCGGATATTCCAAAATCTCGCACGTTCGCAATACTTCCTCTTTACTAGTAGTTAGAAAAAGTAAAAAATCTGAATTTTCGCTATTATTGTATTTTATATTAAAGCCTTGATAAAGAGGAAACTCTGTCGAAACGGTGGCATAATTGATTGTTTCTTTCTTGATCGATCCTCACCACATTTCTTCAAATATTTTGGAATATCTTTTCATGTGTTTTCAGTGCAGCTTTGCAGCGACATAAAGGCCCGTTTGTAAAAATGCAAACAAAAGAATTACACTACAATGAATAACTAAGACAGAATTATAAGAAGATAGTTATAGTTACATGCAGATAATACAACTAATATATTGTGAGGGAACCATTTGTATAAATAGTATTTATACTTATGATTATAAGTTTTAAGGTTAAACTGCATATTTTCTTTATTTGCATTCTTTCGCAATTGATTTACTCAAATAAACAAAAGAGACAAAAAAAATCTTCTATGTAAACCTACACGAATTTCTCATACTGCAATCAATGAAATAATAAAGGCGACGAATTTTCTTGAACATGGATTTTTTACTCGAAGATTAGTTACCCTTACATGAATATAGGTGGCGCTGGATGGTAAAATTGACTGTTTCCAATTAAGTGATAGGTCGTTCTTTATGTGTGTAGTTAGTGTGCATGTGTGAAGTTAGTGTACATGCTTGTCGCGTGGAAAAAAATCGCGAAAAGCTTAATGTGTTTTAAAGTGTGAGCTTATAATCCGTGAGTTTAATGTTTCTTTTCTGTTTTGAGTTACTTCATTCACAGACACACTTATGCTACAATCAGGGGTTCAGAAGTATATGATCGGGATGAAAAATGAATGTCCAAAATTAGGAGCAATAAGAACAAGTAAAAATTATATAAAAATTCTGTTTTAGTTTTGAAATTTCAAAACTGAAGATTTGAGTTACCAGTTTTTATTTTAACTGAATTATTATTCCGATAAAATTCTTGGGGGGCGAGTTCTAGAGGCTTCGCTCGAGTTTTCCACTGCAGCCTGCTTTGCAGCACTGCCATCTAAACACCATTAACTACAATTTTATGTAAACATTGCCAATTTGAAGAATTGCGTTGTCTATGAAAGTTGTGATTATGCAATGTTAGAAAGTTGTGTGAATGATTCACACCAAATTTTTGTTTGCACTAAGAAAGTAACATGACGGAAATTTAATAATTTCTTTTGTAGATTCTTCCATGAATAGAAATATATAAAAAGATAGTGCATTATTCAAATTAGTACTAATTATAATAACAGTGACTACTAAATTAGATCAGTTTTAAAAACAAAAACAACCTATGATTAGTATCTCGAAAACAATTGCCGATTAATGTTACAGATTTCTCTAATCACCAACATAAGCAATTTGAATGCGATTAACACTTTGTTTTGTTTAACATAATAATTATGTGGGCAGATTAAAAAAGGAAAAAAACCTGATAATTTCTACTATTAAAACCTATAAAATTTTATTAACCTTTATTAAAAATTACCCCTCCTTTTTATAAAATACACACATACAATGACACCTATATATATATAAAATGTTCCTAATTTATTATGTTGGTAGGTGTTATAATAATGTATCATTTTACCGGAGCTACCATATATTATTTACTTTATCAGAGACATTTTCCGTGATAGCCTGCTTCTTTTGGTGGTCATCCAGCGGTTTTGGGCGTTCGCTCATCATCATCATCAGGAAGTTTTTGTCAGGCTATCACAGAAAACATCTCTGATGCTTTCCAGCTTGCGGAATCAACCATATTTATTTTCTTTAGGCATACATTTAATATATGCTGTGACTAGGGGATAGGCCAATAAAACAATTTACATATATAATATACCCGGTGTTTTATAACGAATGTAAATACCATATGGGAACTTGTTGGAGAAGTCATTTTGAGTAGACATCTGTTGGAAGAGACTCGTACGACTTTGTATTGTAATAGATCGAAGAGAGAGATCTAAAGTAGAGAGGGAGCCACACAAAATGGCCAGACTAAAGTAGGAGAATGTGTATATATATAGCTGCGCTAGCCCTACAAGACAGCCTTACAACAGTTAACAACGAGTCAGCAACCAACTGCTACCCTACTCTTCACTCACTTTAAATGTCTCGCTACCTAATTTCTCTTATACGTGTAAAGTCCTGGCAGTTTGTGTTACTTCTTCATTATACAGTGTTCAGCATTTTATTCACCTGTTAAACCCAATTTTTCCATCGCTCTTTTAACCAGTTCCTTGTTTTTAGTTTGAAATAATTCTATAATTTAAGTAATTTAAGTTTGGAATAAATTTTAATAAGGTTAACCAGAGTTCTAACCAGCTACGTCATTTTTCAAGCGACACACACCAGCCAACTTGACTAATCATCGCGCCACCAACAATCTCATTCGCTCTTGCTCTCACTGCTCTAACATTGAGATCTGGTCAAATTTCTGTAATTGATTTTTCCCTGGAAATAAATTGTTCTAGGGAATGATCTGTGTGTGTTATGTGCGTGTGTGTGTGTGTGTGTGTGTGTGTGTGTGTGTGTGAACAAAATAACTCCAAAACCAACTCCACTTAATCTGACGTAGATTTCAGACAAAATTCTGATTGATCTGTGTGTGTGTGTGTGTTTGTGTGTGTGTGAACAAAATAACTCCAAAACCAACTCCACTTAATCTGACGTAGGATACACCTAATTTGGTAGTTGGAGGTTAAGCCCGCCTGAAAAAATAGGCATTACTTTACTTAATCTGACGTAGGTTTCAGACAAAATTCACCAACCGGAAGTGCAACTTTGTTTTTTCTCAGTTTTTCACGATTTTACCGAAAAATGACTCCAATAATTTTCTCCATTTACTTTTAATATTATCTACACATCTAAATACTACACTTCTGTAGCAGAGGAACTTCTGTAGTAGAGCTATTTCTGTAGTAGAGCCACTTCTGTAGTAATAGAGCCACTTCTATAGTATAATAATAAGGTAAATTAAAAGCATTGCAAGAATTCCAAATTTGCAGAAAATAGGTCAGTAAAGAATAGATTTCATAGTTTTATTTCGTAATTTTGTCTAAACGATTATAGCGATTTCCTTTAAGCCTGGTATGCTGCGGCAAGAAACAATTTGATTTCTGAGAATTCTGAGGAATCTGTGACGTTGGATTGCTAATGAGGTTAGTGCAATGTGGTTTGTTGAATGTCATTAGCGCTGTCATCTGGACTATAGTGTAATTATTTCAAACTACATGGGTATAGGCAGGTTTGCCATGGATTAGGTATCTGTACCCCGAATATATTTATGTTAAGGCAACTGGCTTAAAATCTTCAGATTAAAGAAAATTGGTCAATTTTAAATTCGTACTACCTGCAGTAAAAAGTCTTGTGATTATCACAACAGATATTTTTTCAAAAGCCTAACAAACAAACAAAATTATAATGCAAGAGCACATTAAAAAGAATGAAATGTTTCACAATATATTGTGGTTTAAAATAACCAATGAGAATTAATGAACGGACACTCAAATTATTAATGAACGTACATTCAAATAGGTTTTTATTAATTATATATTTACAGTTTTAAAAGTGTATTTAGTGGAGATGCACAATGTTGACAAGTGTTACAGGTAGCCTATCTTACAAGGGGCAATCTCACGCTCTCTGTTTATACAATTTTCTAATCTTATTTGTTTTTCCTTTTCTGATGTTTTATCCTACTTTCGCTCTCTCTTACTGCTGTCCCAGAGAGTATTTCGATCGAGGCAAAGTTTCAAAATTGAGTATTCACCAAAAACTATATGTTTTGAGGTTCCTTGGGTTAAATGTTTTAGCGAACAATTTGTGAAGTTGTCTGTAAACACAGAAAATTAGCAAAAGGCTCAAACTTGATATTACGTTTAGTTTATTCCTAAATAGGTTTTGTTTAAGCTTTTGTACAAAATATCTGTACATATAAGTGCCTATCGTTTTTATTTTCATAGTTTTTCCAAGAAAATTTAATTCTCGGCGGGTTCCGAGGGGGGGGGGGCGTTCCGTCACGCATACATTTAAAAAGCCACTTCAGTGCAGTGTTTGTTCTACCACCTTTAAGATATTTAAAACCTCTGTTAGGATTCTAAATTTAATTAATTGCAAGAGCAATTCACTGACAGGTTTATGAGCATTTTTTAATTTTCTCAAAAACGGCTCAATTTTCTTTAATCTTGGAATGCAAGTGCACAGACATTAAACTATCATCTTTATTTGAAACATTTTCTGCAACCGCTATGTGTAGAGAACAATATCACTACATTTATTGTTATGGAATAGGCAGCAGAAAATTCAATAGTTCCATGGGCAACCGTTCCAGCTAACCACCATTTGAACAAGAAAGAGTCCTAACTAGTCAAATCAGTCTTCGGCCTTATTTAACGCTACATCGTTCTACATACACATGCTACCACCATAGGCCTATCACTTTTATTTAAAAAGTTTCCCAGGGAAAATTGATTTCTGGGGGTTTCTGGAGGAACAGTAGCGTTATTATTTCAGCATAATATATGGTTTTAAAATATACATAATATTAATATACATTACAAGTATTGAAACAATTAATTTGTAATATAAATAATATATTTATTTAAAATAATGTTTATATTTCTGCAATCAGAGATATTTTCCGTGATAGCCTGCTTCTTTTTGTGGTCATCGACCAGTTTGCCCATGATCAGGATGCGTTTGTCAAACAGTGTGATAACACAGATTTGCTCTCTGATATATCTCTGATGCTTTCCAGCTCTGCGGAACCAACCACAGCAAATATATCTACAATATTTGTAAATATTGAAAAAAATTGTAATATTCATTCCAAATATTCATTAAATAGTTTAATGGAAGTGCAATTTTATAGAATAGTTTTTTGAGTGTTTGGAATTATCTCGAAAACCACTACAATGGTTTCCTTCAAACGTGAAGCGCTAACTGCTCAATAATGTTCGATATGTATTATGTATATTTAAGTTGGAACAATATGTACCTCTGTATTTATGTTAGAACTATATTTACCTCTATATTTCCTGAAGTGATGTACGTAACTTTAGTAAATGAAATTGTTAACAGTTCATCACAATGAGGTCTAGTACAACAAAAACCTTTGGGGGATGCAGGAAAAATAAACAAGCTTGGTTCGATAGTAATTATTGGCCAACAAAGAGAAATGTGACAAAAATGTTAAAATAGCAAAAAAGGAAAATTTTTATGCTGAAAGTAAGGCTAATTATATTTTGAGCAAAAAAGAATACAAGAGAACATTAAAAAATGCAAAATGTAGTTAGTATGAGAGTTTGAGTACTGATATTAGTAATGACCACAATGCAATTATATTTTTTGGCAAACGGATAGGAAATTACGACTAGAATATTGCATTACAATCAAATTGATTTTGAGTCTTGGATCGAGTATTTTAGAAAACGGTATCCTGATAATCCAGCCCCCACTAATTTCATAATGCACGATGTCTTCCACCCCTTTTTTGATGTCTTGTACATTTTTGGAAGTAATCTTCGTAGACAGTCCATGTAAAACTGGGATCCAGGCCCAGATAATATTCCGAATGAATTCCTACAGGCTCTACCCATGCGTGGAACTGGCTATATTCAAACATTATTCAACAAAATTTTGGAGAAAATTATTGGAGTCATTTTTCGGTAAAATCGCGAAAAACTGAGAAAAAACAAAGTTGCACTTCCGGTTGGTAAATTTTGTCTGAAACGTACGTCAGATTAGGTGGAGTTGGTTTTGGAGTTATTTTGTTCACACACACTCACACAGATCATTCAGAATTTTGTCTGAAACCTACGTCAGATTAAGTGGAGTTGGTTTTGGAGTTATTTTGTTCACACACACAGATCATTCAGAATTTGGTCTGAAACTGTAAATATATAATTAATAAAAACCTATTTGAATGTACGTTCATTAATAATTTGAGTGTCCGTTCATTAATTCTCATTGGTTATTTTAAACCACAATATATTGTGAAACATTTCATTCTTTTTAATGTGCTCTGGCGTTATAATTTTGTTTGTTTGTTAGGCTTTTGAAAAAATATCTGTTGTGATAATCACAAGACTTTTTACTGCAGGTAGTACGAATTTAAAATTGACCAATTTTCTTTAATCTGAAGATTTTAAGCCAGTTGCCTTAACATAAATATATTCGGGGTACAGATACCTAATCCATGGCAAACCTGCCTATACCCATGTAGTTTGAAATAATTACACTATAATCCAGATGACAGCGCTAATGACATTCAACAAACCACATTGCACTAACCTCATTAGCAATCCAACGTCACAGATTCCTCAGAATTCTCAGAAATCAAATTGTTTCTTGCCGCAGCATACCAGGCTTAAAGGAAATCGCTATAATCGTTTAGACAAAATTACGAAATAAAACTATGAAATCTATTCTTTACTGACCTATTTTCTGCAAATTTGGAATTCTTGCAATGCTTTTAATTTACCTTATTATTATACTATAGAAGTGGCTCTATTACTACAGAAGTGGCTCTACTACAGAAATAGCTCTACTACAGAAGTTCCTCTGCTACAGAAGTGTAGTATTTAGATGTGTAGATAATATTAAAAGTAAATGGAGAAAATTATTGGAGTCATTTTTCGGTAAAATCGTGAAAAACTGAGAAAAAACAAAGTTGCACTTCCGGTTGGTGAATTTTGTCTGAAACCTACGTCAGATTAAGTAAAGTAATGCCTATTTTTTCAGGCGGGCTTAACCTCCAACTACCAAATTAGGTGTATCCTACGTCAGATTAAGTGGAGTTGGTTTTGGAGTTATTTTGTTCACACACACACAAACACACACACACACACAGATCAATCAGAATTTTGTCTGAAATCTACGTCAGATTAAGTGGAGTTGGTTTTGGAGTTATTTTGTTCGCACACACACACAGATTATTCAGAATTTTGTCTGAAACCTACGTCAGATTAAGTGGAGTTGGTTTTGGAGTTATTTTGTTCACACACACACACACACACAGAGAGAGAGAGATAATTCAGAATTTTGTCTGAAATCTATGTCAGATCAAGTGGAGTTGGTTTTGGAGTTATTTTGTTCACACACACATACATACACACACACACACACACATACACACAGAGATCATTCAGAATTTTGTCTGAAATCTACGTCAGATTCAGTGGAGTTGGTTTTGGAGTTATTTTGTTCACTCACACACACACGACACAGGAAAAAATGGCGTCTGTTAGTGATGACATGTTTTCTAACGCTCTTGAGTTATTAAGAATAGTGACAAAAATTAGTGGAAATCTAAGAAATGATCTTATAAAAGATATTCTTCAGGCTGTGAGTGATATTACTAAAGTGTACAACAAAAATGAAAAACGAATTGGAGGAATGTAAACAACAGTTGAACAGGAAGGTAAACACCCAGTTAGTTTCAAGTCATAGCCAAACATTCAGAAATTACTTCTAAACAGAAGGTAAGAGTAAATAAAAATCCTGTTCATAAATTAATAGTAATGCCAGAAACAGTAATAAGCAGTAAAGAAACTAAGCGCATTATTAAAGAAAACATTAATCCGTGTGAATTGAGGTTAGGTATTTCTAAGTTAACTTCGGTGTCTAACGGCAAAGTATTAATAGAGACTAACCGAAAGGAGGATTTAGACAGAATATGTTCTGAAATAAATCATAAATGCGATGATAAAATAAAAGCGGAACCTTCAAAAAAAGTCTGGCCAAAAATTATTGTTTACAACATACCGTCAGAGGTTACCCTGGAGAACGTAAATAACATTATAAAGCAGCAAAATTCTGAATTATTTTTGTCGGGTGAAGAAATATTTCCTAAGTTTATAATAAAAAATAAAAAAAGTCCTACTTCTAGACATTTAATTATAGAAATACATCCAAAATTACGCGCAAGTATAAAAAAAGATGGGCTTAAAATGATGTGGAATTTGTGTCGGGTGGATGATTTTATTTCCGTAACTAGATGTTTTAAATGTAATCGTTTTAATCATGTTTCAAAAAATTGTAAGAATAGCACTGCATGTCCTTTATGTTGCGATGAACATGAATTAAAAGATTGTCCTCGCACATTCTCTGAACCTAAATGTATTAACTGTTCAAACAGGAACAAATTCATGAAAACGGACAAGAAATTAAATACATCACATCCGGCTTTTAGCAAAGATTGCCCGAGCTACAATTTAATGCTGAACAGAAAAGCACTTAACATTGACTATGGCGAATAAAAAATACAAAACTGTTCGGTTGAATAATAAACTTTTGTGTTTACAAATTAATTTGCAAAGAGCAAGGGCTGCAACACATAATTTAGTTAATTACTATTTAAAGAAAAATATCGATTTATGTTTCTTACAGGAACCCTACAATAGCAATAACAAAATAGCCTGCTTTCCTTCCAATGTTTTGGTTTATTCAATTGGCAATGGACGTAAAAGGGCAGCAGTTTTAGCTCTAAATAAAAATTTTGATATAATTTTGATCTCAAATAAATCTAATGAAGATGCCGTCTTAGTAGAGAGAACTACTAAGAATGGATTTAAGTTTTTTGCCGCATCGTTATATTTCGATTATCAACAAGATATTGATAATAGTCTTTCTAAATTTGAAGAGTTTGTCAACTTTGCTGGAAATGTACCTATTCTTATGGCGCTAGATTCCAATGCACGCTCGGTCGCCTGGGGAGACTACATAACTAATGATCGTGGGAGGAAATTGGAAAACTTTTTGTCTTCTAAATCCTTATTCTTCTTAAACAATGACTTCTCTAAGCCAACATTCTGTACGAGCAGATCTCAGAGTAATATTGATCTGAAAATTGTCAATTACAGCATGTTGTCTTACACAAATAACTGGCATCTTTGTGATGAGGAAAGCGCCTCTGATCATCAACTTATCTTTTTCGAAATTAGCTCCAATTTATTTAACAATTCACAAGAAAGAAATGAAAACTCTTTTATAAGATACAATACTTCTAAGGCTAACTGGTCTAAATTTAATGAGTTGTTAACGGAAAAAATTTTTACTTTATGTACAACAGACTCGAATATGGCTAAACCTCACTCTGGAAATCTCGATAAGACATTAACATCTTTTATTAAGAAAATTGCAAATATAAATGAGTTCGTGGTTAACTTTTTGGATATAATAACACAAGTTTGCGATTTAACCATTCCAAAGGTAAGTCAGAATTATGGCAGGAAATCAGTACCATGGTGGAACTGTGAGCTAACAGCACTTAGGAAGGAAGTCAACCAGAAAAGAAGGAAATTTCAAAGAACTAGAAACAATATGGAATTGAGAGATTCCCGGAAAAAGGAATATTTTATTTTGAAGTATAAATATCTTGATGGGATTAAATCGGCTAAACTGGAATCTTGGAAAAATTACTGCAATGCTATAGATAAGATTCAGCCATGGAATCATATTTACAAGACTGCTGCAGGAAAATTAAAACGTCCGACAATTCTTACTTCTATACAGAAAGAAGATGGTACTTTTACTCAGTCTCTTGATGAAACACTATCAGCTGTCATGGATAAGTATGCTCCTCCAGATGATCCGGCTTCAGACAGTGAGTACAATAAAGCAATGCGGGAGAAGGCCAGTACCAAAGTGAGCACGCCAGATGATGCATTACTCACCCATAGAGAAATTAAGGAAATACTAAATTCCTTTGACCCTCGGAAAACACCCGGCGAAGACGGATTCTCAGATCGTAAATGAAATTTTCAGTAAATTTCCGGACTCAGTATTAGCTTTGTACAACGAATGTTTGTTAAGCGGTAAGTTTCCTGATCTATGGAAGAGGGCTTCAATTCTGTCAATTATAAAACCCGGGAAAGAGAATATAACTAGTATTGATAAGTTTCGTCCGATAAGCTTACTATCTCTTTGGGCCAAAATTCTGGAAAAATTACTTATTAATAGAATAATGCACTTCTTAAGACATCATGATTTGCTGAGTCATTGACAGTATGGATTCACTCCTCAGAAGAATACAACGGATGCTATAGTAGCTGTAAAAGATTACGTAAAGAATGGCTTGGACAATAACGAAATTGTATTATTAATTTCTTTAGATGTTAAAGGAGCATTTGATGCAGCATGGTAGCCTGCAATATTAGTACAATTACAGAATTTTAATTGCCCTAGAAATCTTTATCAACTGTCTGCTAATTACTTTTCAAACAGAGAGGCTAAGATTGAAGCCAGTTCTAGGTCGATCAGCAGGAAAGTAACCCGAGGCTGTTCCCAGGGATCTTGCTGCGGTCCGGGTTTCTGGATAATCCAGTACGACTCGCTGTTGAAAGAGGATTTCCCTTCAGGTACACTGCAAATCGCATTTGCCGATGATACAATGATTGCAGTCAGAGGCCAAACCGTGTTGGAAGTTGAATGCTTGGCTAATGAATGTATGAGAATAGTAGAGAAATGGTCAAGTAAAAACAAGATTGTTTTTAATGACAAAAAATCTGTGCTTCTGCTAATTTCCCGTAAAAGAACCAATAACGACTTTTCTGTATATTTGAGAAATAAACCTTTGCAGATAGTTGAAGAACTAAAATACTTAGGCGTTATATTTGAAAGAAGTTTTTCATGGAAAAGACATATCAACAGTGTAGCAGATAAAAGCATACGGTTGACTAACATTTTATCTCGATCAGCCAAAGTATACTGGGGAATTGGCTCGGGCGCTCTGCGCGTGATATACGACGGTGCCTTGGTACCTATGCTTACTTCGCTGCTTCAGCATGGCACGAGGGATTATTAAAAGCCTACAACAGACAGAAGCTAATAAGAGCCCAAAGATTATTCGTCCTCAGGATTATTAAAGCTTTTCGTACTGTGTCCTATGAAGCGTCCTGTATAATATCAGATGTGTTGCCAATCTGTCTAAATTAAAGAGCTTGTGCGGGTATATTCCATAGAAAAGGGAATAGATCCACATTGGGATATAACTGTGGAAAAGCCAATCAGTCCTCAACACTGGATGCACCCAGCCACAGTACCTGACATGCAGATGGTAGATTCAATGAATGGAGAATATTTCTCCATCTACACAAATGGAAGCAAAAGCGGGGAAAATGTTGGATGTGCTTTTGTGGCTTATCTGCGTGGCGAGGTCATCTCGGAAGAGCGCTTTCGGCTACATGAGTTCTGTTCTAATAATCAGCCAGAACAACTGGCAATATTGAAATCACTGGAATGGATATTAGATATGGATATATCTACTGAAATGACGCCAGGTAAAGCAGTAATTTATACTGACAGCCAGATTGCTCTGGACTGCATTAAAAATGGCCGCAATAACATGCCTTTAATAAAAAAAGAGAGAAAAACTGAAATCTCTTGAAAATAATGGGTTCAGTGTTGGTTTTACATGGGTCAAATCTCATGTTGGTAGAGAAGGCAATGAAAAAGCAGATAAACTCGCCAAACAGGCTGCAATGGATTTTCGCCTTCCTGTGATATACACGTCAGTTCCTTGCACTTACGTTCATAGGAAACTAGCGGCAGATAGTATACGAGAATGGGAGAGGCTTTAGACAGAATGCCAGAAAAGTTCTCTCACAAAGGAGTTCTTTCCGACTGTAGAGTCGAGAAGGAGATCACCACTGCGAGTCCATTTTAGACTGACTTAGGTACTCTCGGGACATGGCAGAACTAGAGCGTATCTTCATCGGTTTGGAATCCTTGACAAATCAGAGTGCTCGTGCGATCTTATAAGTCCGCAGACTTGGCACCACATCATCTTCAACTGCTCCATTTTCGAAAGAGAACGAGCTCTACTTATTCAGTCTGACATTCTTTCTGGCAGCTGTTGGCCACCTACTAAGGCTCAGCTAATTAGTGACGACCTTTTTGAATACTTCCAGCGTTTCATATTTAGCCTGGATTTAGAAAAATTACTTTGCTAACTTGTTTTGTTTTCTTCTTCTTTTTTTTAACTTGATACAAAATTAATTTCAAGCCATAAAAATTATCAGTTAATATTATTAATGTTTATAGATATTGCTGAATATTGCTGAATTGAAATGCATGTAGTATATTGTATGGAGCATGCAGAAATTCAAGGTTTATAAAAAAAAACAAAAAAAAAAACACATACAGAGAGAGAGAGAGAGATCATTCAGAATTTTGTCTGAAACCTGCGTCAGATTAAGTGGAGTTGGATTTGGAGTTATTTTGTTCACACACACACACACACACACACACACACACACACACAGATCATTCAGAATTTTGTCTGAAACCTACGTCAGATTAAGTGGAGTTGGTTTTGGAGTTATTTGGTGTCACACACACACACAGAGATCATTCGCTAGAATAATTTTTTTCGTATTCCGAGGACCTCAAGACTTGTATTTCCGGGGAAAAATCAATTACCGAAATTTGACAAGTTCTCAATGTTACAGCAGTAACAGCAAGAGCGAATAAGATTGTTGGTTGCGTGATGATTGTAAATGGTCAAATTGGCTGTTGTGTGTCGCTTGAAGAGTGACGAGGCTGGTTAAAACTCTGGCTTGTTTTGATGGTAGATTAAGAGTGGGCAAGCTTGGTGAACCTTTCAAAGTTGAAGTTGACACAGCGACTGATGGAGAATTACTCTTTAAACTTTGTTTGGTGATTGATTCTTGAGTCCCTCAAGATGGATGGTTTTATTCAATTTCTCTTCCCGCTAGAGATAGCTTCTAGGTGAGGGATTTGTTGTCGAAGTTGAAACCCATTCGCCAACAGTGGGCGTGACAGTGGATGTAAGCATAGCTAACGTGCAACTAGAGGCTCAGGGGCTTTGATTCGGTTGCTAATTGAATTATTAAGTCCAGCTCAACTCTCAGACCTCTAATAATTCGCCTCAATGAGCCTGCAGAGGTAGATAGAGATCTATCTCAGAATACATAGAGATCTATTTCAGTTTAGGTGCCTTCATGCCCAAAAACTATGTATGTCACCATGACAGACACAAACGGTTCCATTTGTAGGTATGCTTGCACTTTTACAAACTACTACATTTAGAGTACGAACATAAAAAACGCAAGGAATTACAATGAATTTTCAAGTTGTAAACGAATTTGCCTTTATAATCATTTTAACATTGTAACGTGAGTAATGGCTGTCAAGAAATGTATGGGTGTTTGTTTCTTCTTCCATCTCAAAACTCTATAGTTGAGACTGAAGAAGATTACATAGAGGTGTCTCCTTAAACCACAATGCCCTGTAAAGGATCCAACAAGATGATTGAGAGAGGACCTGAAAGACATCTCACTATAATCTTAATAATTCTTCAACTTAATAATTTTTATTACGAGTTTGCTGTTCTTCTTATATACAACCAGCTATTATAACAACGAGAAAAAAAGGGAAGCATTAATATATTTATTTTTGGAAAGGCATAATATAATAATAATAATAAAAGAAAGAAGTGTCAGCATGGTGAAGAGATGAATGATTGGAGGAGAAGGCAGCAGTTGTGGGTGGGGGGGAACTTGTAGTATACTTTCTAATTTCAGTTTAGTGTAGGGCATTAAAAAAATTAAGTCGATGACCCATACAATGTATCTTTTTAAAAGAGAAAGAAACACACGTATTAGAGGTCAGACATTTCGGTTTAGACAGAGATAAGATTTCTAAATACAGTCATTTCCATAGTATAAAAGTGACTCTCAATAAAATAAGATAATAATAAGAAAAATAAAAATAATAATTTTCTTAAATTTAATTTTACTTTTTAAACAACTTTGACTTTTGTCATCCATTGTATTGTAGTTTAAGTTTAGTGTAGTTAAGTGTTTGCCTTCAAATCTAAATTCTTATTTAGAAAGTTTTTTTTGTCTCATGTTATTATTATTATCATCATATTATATCATATTCGACATTGTCGAAGAGAATCCTCAATGTTATGTGATCTGGCTATCTCTCGCAAGGTTCGGTTCCAATCCCATTTAAATTCCAACTTTTTAATTCCATCTGTCGCTCAATAGTATACCATGCGTGATTCCAAAGATTGCTATTGTTGAGAATTTCCATAGTTTTTTATTAAAAAATTATTTGCACTTCCCATATCTTCGCCTAGCTCTATATTGAGACCGCTATAGATCTTCTAGTGATATTCACTTTAAAACTGCATTTTAAATATGTTCTAAGAGTTTTGGATCCCCCCCCTAGTATCGTTACCCAGAATTCTAGCATTGGAAATTATCAATAAAAAGATTTACTGGTTTTGGCATTGGATAGACTATACATCAGAAGTATTCCTGCATTTTGTTGCCTCTGTGGAGAATGTATCTGCTTGGAAAGATCAATTATCCTTTATGTCAATTAAGATAAAAGCACTTCATGGACAGGAGTTTTTGGGCCGTGTCTCTCTTTCAACCCGTTTCCTTTTATATAAAGAACTGGATTACTCCTTTAATTTTTGTCATCTGAATGAGCACCATTCTTCGGGCTTAACACTCTCTGAACTCCGTTGGATTTTTAGGTTAGGATGTGAGCTCGACTACTTGAACCAAAGAGATTGAGCTGTGGTCCCTCTGTAATTCAAGATGTATTGAGGACGTAGTACATTTCCTGCTGGCGTATTCTTGCTGAGCTCCGGAGATTTTATTTGGGATATTCAGTACTTGCGAGACCCCATCTTATCTTATTCATTTATATATATATATATATATATATAAAGGGGGGCTAAACAAACAAGTAAATGAATATATTATAAATAAATAAATTTTGGTCTGATGCTAGAATTTTACGGATTATCCTTGAATTGTCAAGGAGGACCTACTTCTGTGCCCCAGCAGAATCTCAACAGGAAGTTCGAGAGCCTATACGTCATCTACAGTGGCTTTAGGCACTAAGCCATTCACCGAGATGATGATTGGGTGGACCTCCACCCTCTCCAGCCTATACATCTCAACTCAATGCCCAGCTCTTGGTACTTTCTGATTTTATCCCGGCGCTTTTTACCAAATTGTCGTCCAAGGGGATCCTTACATCAATTATTCAAGCGGTCTTCGTTCCCAGATCTAACACAAGAATGTCAGGCCTGTTATTGGGAACCGATCTGTCTGTGGTCATTTGGGTATCCCAATAAATCTTTATTCGCTTCATCTGAAGAAATTCAGGGGGCTTATATCTATAATAAGCAGTGCCATCCCAAAGGCCGTACAGCGTTGGCCTGTTCGCTGAATGGACAATTTTGGCAACATTATCGTGTCGGTGCAAATAATCCTTCGGGGCTAGTACTGAGCAGTCTGCAGTCTCCTGTGGTGGATTCCGCTGCAATAATAATAATAATCATTATTTAAAAAAAAAATTGGTGCAATTTTTTGGAAAATAATAAAAAACTGAAAAAACATTAAGTAAAGTCGCACTTTTAGTTGATAGATTTTGCTGAAATCTTCGTGTGTGATGCGGTGGTAGTACCTAAACGGAATTTAATGTTTGAGCTTCCTGTGACTTCTCGTTTTTGAGATATTCTTTAAAACACCACATTTTTTCGTATTTGCGAGACCTTTTTCGTAATTTCCGATGAAAACCCAATTTGGCAATACTTGCTCTTCCTGTTAGGCAAAGAGAAAGTAAAAAGAAGATTATTTAAGATTGTTTGACTATAAGGCGAACAGTGT